>CAXIVR010000005.1:33917845-33940345 GCA_964035755.1 Teleogryllus oceanicus
TATTTCAAGATCGCGGGCAAGGTAACTAGCTTACTAGAGATTGCGAGTACTGCGTCCAGAGGAATTGGAGCCATATTAAAAAGTAAGAGTTGTACAAAATGTTCTGGAGTTGCGGCACATCAGTGGATACTAGGCCTATGCCAGTCTTTTAGAGAAGTCAGTTACCATTTATTGCCTTAAATTTAGCTCTATTTTTTCCTTTACTAAATCAAAGAAATTAACCATTAAAAGGTAGTAATACATTAATGAGATTTGAAATTGTCAATTGAGTGTAAAATCAAACATTTTGAACAGAAAAGTATTGATTCTACCACCGTGCTGAAATTAAGAGTGTGATAATTGTATTAACTTACTATGTTCAGGTTAGGAGGTATAACAAATATATTATGTGTTAAAGAGCTACCGCAATCAAGAACTGTTAGCTCCTAGAGGTATATTAATCTATTTTACATTATTGCTACAATAAATTAATAAGTTTTTTAAAATGTTAATTTAAAAAAACTTTAATTAGTTTTTTTAAATGTAATTCAAAACCAAAAAAAGAAATGAATTTGCCATTCAAACATATGTGCTTGCCCCTTGCCCAAAATGTTTATGCAAGGCAAAACATGCAAAGAGAAAAACATGAAATAATAAAAGAGATAAACATGAAATAACATCTAATAGAGAATATCATAACTAAAATCTCTTGTTGTTTGAAAGAACAACTCTGGCACACAGACAAATGAAAAATATATAAAATTCGGATGCTTCCGAATTTTTAGAAGAACAATCATTCGCTCGAGTAACACGGTGATGAGCGGGTCGGCTCCTGATATATTTTACCAGGTCGAGGAAAGACTGTAATTGACAGTTGTATAAAAATAACTATCGTTTCTTGTATTAAGATAGAGCGTTCTTGTAGGAAGTAAATACTTGTCTAGGCGTCCACCTGCGACGCAAGTGAAGAAGTCACGGATTATAATAGTATCTCCGGGAGAATTTGGAACTAGATCACGGATTAGTCAAGGACTTTATCCAGAAGCAAGATTCTGCTGCGTCGACGGAGAAGGTTCTACGGGGCGCCATCGAACGAAGAAGTGAAGAGCGTGCGAAGACCCACGAATGAATAACAAGGTTTTATAACTTTTGTAATATAGAGAAAACTGGTCATGACCAAAGATCAATTCATTTTTATTATCAATGTAATAATTGTTTAACTTGCAACAGATCATAGTTATTATAATAAATTCGAATTTGTTAAGTTGAAAGAAAGCTGATTATCATTGTTCATTACGTGCAATCCAGCATTTTAATAAGATTTTCAGATTCCTCGCCTCTCCGTGGGGATGGCAGATTGAATAATTGGTTGCAGAGTACGTAGCAACAGTTATGAACTTCGAACCCTATTAACTGAGCTAGCAAAACATAATTTTGGAATGAGAGATATTTAAATAACGTAGGAATCATTGGTTTCAATTGTAACATTTTCCTGGCACCCAAATCACATTTATCAATAATAATTATGTTTCAAAATGTCGCTCCAAATGGGGCTTGTTTCAAATTGGCACCAGTCAACGTCGGGCATGTTTCAAAATGGCGCCCAACGTGGGGCTTGTTTTTAAACTGAAAGACGGAGTTTGTTTCAAATTGGCACCAGTCAACGTCGAGTGTTTCAATACATATGTAGTGATGGCTTAATAAATACATCTTAACCTAACTTAATACTAATACAAAGGTTGAGAAACCAAGAAATCCCTCACAGATTCTATTCTAGAACTGAAAACAATTTACAAAATATATGAAATGTGTATTTGTTTTAGATGCAAGTTAGAGTTCGTGGGATTTTGACAGAGGTTGAATGAAGATGAATATTGGATGTGGTGAATATTGGAGAAGTTATGAGATAAGTAGGCAAAGTGGTGAATGATTGGATCGAGGTTGAATTCCTTAAATAATTGGTGGTTGGAAATGAACCAGGGTGCATTTATGGTGGTGTGAAGGAATAGATTTTGTGCATTTGAATTTTGTTTATGTTGGTTTTTGCAGCATTAATCCATGCTGGGCAGGCATAGATTAGTGTCGGTCCTATTATTGTTTTATATAATATTATTGCTGTGTTGTATGGGAAGTATTGATTCCTATTTATTAGTGTTTTTAGTTGATGCAGTTTGTATTTAGTTTGTATTATTTTGGTGTCTATGTGTTATTTTCAGTTCATTTTGGTGTCCATGTGCAGTTCTAAATATTTAATGTTTTTTTGGGGGGATACCGTGGGATGGGCTCATTATTTAATTTAAAGTGGTTGGTGGAGTGTATGGACTTAATAAAAAAACTTTTGCTGAAGTTTTATTTGGGATTAGTTCTACTTTGAATTTGGATGACCAGCTGTCTATTAGATTTAGATATAATTGCCTGTTATTCTTAGTGCTGAGTAGCGAGTTGTTGGATGCAAATATAAGTGAATCATCATATATTATTGATGATTACTGCAAAGGTTCTGTTGGATAAGTAGTTTTAAATTATGGAGGTGACACTGTGAAGTGCCGATTTTCTTTAGTTTGTATAAAAGTGCCTGTTGCCATACTCTATAGAATGCCTGAGAAATGTCGAGTGATACATTCTGCCTGAGAAATTTTGAGTGAAATGTCGGGTACATTCGCCGCGAATGGGAAAAAGCGAACTGGATTTTTCACGGACAGCATGGGTCTAGAAGTAAATATTCGTGCGAAAGCCAAATCGTTTCTCCTTTTCAAGATCTGACGAAGTTGACGCGGGTGGGAGGGTGGATGCAATCGTAATCGACTTTGCGAAAGCATTCGACGTAGTACCACATAATCTACTTATCAGGAAATTATTAACTTCAGGAATTGATGCTAGAGTTGTGAAGTGGGTAAGCGAAGCGACAGGAAACAAAAAGTTCGAATTGGCACTCAGTTTTCGACTACCGGTATTCTTACTTCAGGGGTTCCACAAGGAAGTGTTTTAGAGCCATTACTTTTCTTAGCGTACGTAAATGATCTCCATGTTAACATACAATCAAAGGTGCTTTATTTGCAGACGATTGTGTTGTAAACCGAAAAATCGAAAGTAGAGACTCATCATGCAAGTACTTAGGCATTCATATAGATAGTAAATTAGGATGGGAGAAGCATATATATCAGATAGTAAGAAAAACCTGGAAGTCCTTCCATTTTGTAATGCGAATTCTAAAGATAAGTTCTGCAAACGCAAAAGAATTAGCATATTTTTCGCTGGTTCGCCATCTCATGGAATACGGAGTGGCATGTTGGGATCCATACAAAAAGTCGCACCGGAAAAATCTAGATAGAATACAGAGGAAAGCGAATAAGTTTACCTATAGAATGAACGCAATAAAAAAGGCATTGGAACCTCTAGAAACGAGAAGAACAAGGGCGAGGTTTTGCGCTCTTTATAAATCGTACGTAGGTCAACCAGCTTGGAAGGAAATTCAGGTTAGACTAGAAAAAACAAATTATTTTGGCCGAAGCGATCACACTCACAAAATTTGAACAAGGAAACAAAATTCAGATCTTGAGAAATTTTCTTTTTTTAATAGAACAATTAAAGATTGGAACAGTTTTTCCAATCCGCAGCAATATTCAAAGCAGTTCCTCTAAGTGTCCTAAGCCTGCTGTCCTAAGCTATTGAAATAAGTTAGAACAATATGAGAATAATAGACATTAAATGAGTAAGTGCTGTGAAGTGCGGTGAAATGCTGTAAAGTGCTGTGAGTGCTGGTCAGTGTAATTCAAAGAAAAACATGTAGTGTAGTGTAGTGAGTGTAGTTAGTGCAGTGAGTGCAGTGCAGTGCAGTGCAGTGCAGTTAAGTGTAGTGAACGCGATCAATGAATTAAAAAAAACTTAGCCAAACTTATGTAGCTTGTATTAAATTTTAGCATCACCGACATTACTTTTGGATATCATGACAGAGTTTAAATATTTGTTATAATACTTAATATTAGTGATAGTATGATTATTGCATGTTCGGCTTGTACTGTACTCCTTTATTATTATTGTTATTATTATTGTTATTATTATTGTAATTATTGTTATTTAACTGTCACCAGGTCATACCCAATTGCAGTTCAAATAAATGTATGTATGTATGATAGGAATATTGAGTGTTATTTATTCTGGAATGCTGTGTGGAAAATGCAAAAGAATTAGCATCTGGAATGCTGTTATTCTGAGGAGTTGGTGTTGTGTGAACATATGTTCAGAGAAACCAAATTGCTCTCTTGGATTTGCTTTTGTTAATTTATTGAATTGAATTGTATTGTATTGTATTGAATTGAATTGTATTGGGGAACTGTCTATGTTTGCAGAATTTTTGTTAGGTTTCGGGACGGGAAGAATGATGGCAATGGTGGATGGAGAATGATTTGTTTTGAAACATGAATTGTAAATGTTTCAGGAGCTGGTAAGTGTTTTAAAATCGGATTATTAATATCGTGACCTGAAGCTTTTTTTATCGGGAGAGAGTTAATGATTTTTTTTAATTTCTTTAAGGTTTGTGAAATGAATTGCGTGGTGAGGGACATAGTTTGTGAGGTTTATTTACTGGATTATTGTGTTGTGTTCCTGTGTAGTTTTATGTGGCTGAGGGTGAAAGATTCAGCCACAATCTCAATGGATCAGGAAACTGGACAAAACCGATCGTGATGGGGTCATTGACCGGAAGTACATTATTTGTTACAGGCATATTGAGTCTTTTTTTGAATTATATAATGCAAATGTAAACTAATTCATTATACTATATCTTGTTTTTGTTAGAGTAAACATTATTTTTATTTTTGACGATCAGTCTCTAATTGTATAGAAACAGTTTTGCAGCAGAAAAGATTTTACTTTTAACATAAATTTGTGTACCAATTTTAATTGTTTAATTTCATCTGGCAATGCATTGTAAAGTAACGTACATGTATTGTATGTGGATTTTTGCAGCAGAAAAGATTTTACTTTTCAAATACTGACACTTGATGAACATGATTTCTACGTCGAGTGTTATAACTATAAATATCAGTATTACATGAAAATAAGTTTCCACAGTTAAGTAAGTCAGTTTTGACAAATACTACAGACTCATAAATAAATAGGCAAGGCAATGGTAAGATTCCATGCTCAATGAAAAGAAGCTTGCACGGATCACGTGGATGGGATTTTTTCATTATTCGGATAATTTTCTTTTGCAATCTAAATGTCTGAGGATGAGTTCCCAGAATATTTGCCATATCTCAGGCGGAATTAATTTCAAAAACACGCAACGAGCTGCAGAAGCTGAAGAATTAGAAAGAATTCTGAATGCATAACATAATGAGCTTAATTTAGTGTTTAATTCTGTTATATGTACATTCCATCTGAGGTTTGATTGAATTGAGAGACCTAGAAATTGTGTTACCTTAACATCAGCTAATTGCATATTGTTCATTTTCAATGGAGCATACGATTGCCGATTTGAAACGCAAAATTGCATTGAGACAGTTTTTCCTTCGTTAACTATTAATTTGTTATTACAAAACCAATTTGAAACTTCTGAAATTGTACTATTTATTGTTTCTTTTTTGCAAAGAACATTCGTGTCATCGACAAACAGAACTTTCTTCCATTTTTAATAGATGAGGGCATATCTTTTACGTACAACAGAAAGAGGATAGGACCTAAGATCGAACCTTGTGGGAACCCATGGTCAATTGGCAAAGAATTGGAGAGATAAGTAAATAATTTCCTTTCGTGCCAGTACGGTATTTCTACTCTTTGAGATCGATGTGAGGTTATCCAATCTAGGGCAATACCACGAATTCCATAAGAAGGTAATTTTGAGAGCAAGATGTTATGTTTAATAACGTCAAAAGCTTTCGAAAGATCTAAAAATATCCCAATGGGTTCTTCATTTTGGTCCATTGATGAGGCAACATCTTTAAAGAAAGAAAAAATGGCAGTTTCCGTAGATTTTGATTTCCTGAAACCGTGTTGTGAGTCTGAAAACGCTCCGTTTTTCCTAAGAAAGGTTTCCATTCGCGTATAGAACATCCTCTCTAATATTTTTGAAAAAACTGACAAAAGAGAAATTGGCCGGTAATTTTGAATTTCATTTTTGTTCCCTTTTTTAAAAAGTGGCTTAATTTTTGCTGTTTTGAAAATATCTGGAAATATTCCTGCGCACAATGAAGCATTGAAAATGTGAGTTAATGGGTGTATAATGGCAGGTGCACAGGTTTTTACTAAACAATCCGGAAATTCATCTAAACCTGATGAGTATTTATTTTTAATTTACTGATCATTCTGAGGATTTCGTTAGAAGAAGTTTCGTAAATAAACATCGTGCCGAAATTTTTTTGGGAAGCATATTATGTTGAATTATGTGGTTTTAGTCCCTTCGTGAGATCAACCGCAATTCTAGAAAAGTGGTGGTTGAAGAGATTCGCAACTTTTTCTGGATTTCTTGTTTCTCTTTCATTATCCTTTAAAACAACATTCTCTACGAAATGTGATGACGTGGTCGAATTTTTAACGATGTTCCACATTGCTTTAGTTTTGTTTTTAGCGTTCAAAATGTCCTCATTATTTTTCATTTTTTTTGATTACTTTTTATTATTATTATATATATATTTTATTATTATATATATTTTTTTATTATTGAATTTATTATTGATGGAATGAGGGAGTTAATGAAGTTGATTATAGACGACGTTATGGAATTTATTATTGAATTTAATAGTGGGTTATTATTATTTTGTTGGTTTGATTGTGTGGGGTTGCTCTGCATTTTTGCTATTGGCTCGACTGATTTACAGGGTTGATGTACCTAGTGAACGTTCGGAGTGGTGTGGTTGTAGGTAGTGATGAAAATTGTTCTTCGTGTGGGTTGCTAAACAATTGGGCAGGTGTTCTTTGGGAAGAAATTCTGGTGTTCTCAGGTGGAGGAGTGTTATTGTCACCGTTTTTCTCGTGTTCCTTCCTCTGACTGTTCTTGGATGCCGACTCCAAAATGTTCTTGTAGTAAGACGGAGAACGTAAGTCGGCCCTCTGCGCGCACATGCAAAGCCTACATTTGGGAGTATTCTCCTTATTCGGGCAATTGACCAAATAATGACCTTCAGCGCAGTAAATACAGACTAGTGCGTGATCGCAACTATTTTTATTTTCTCCGAAATCTAGTCAGCGAAGGCATTGCACAGGGTCGCTACTTTTATTCCTTTTTTCGGCTTTACACTAAGATTGCAGATGCGTTTAGTTTGAGGAATATTTTCAATGTTCTGTGAGCCGGTAATTTCCGCGGCAATCACCGGTATTGGAGAATTGTTTTTTAAGCCTGGTGATACTTAAAAGGAAGGGATGTTGCGATTTGAGGTCTTGATGTAATTCTTCTTGGGTGATAAATACATGAACTTTCTTGAATATTACCGAGAATTTCTTGTTCTCCGGGTCTTTGTATGAATGAAAGTTCCTTTTTGTTTGAATGAGATATTTAATGGCTTTTCTAAAGTCTGTGACGGTTGTAAACTTTATTTTGAATTTGGTGTTTTTGTAGTTAGAGGTTAACTGAGGAGATACATTGTTTTCTATTTCCCTATTAAACTCTGCTACATTTATGATGAATTTCATAATGATTGGGGGGATTTTCACATTTTAGAAAGTTTCTAAAGAGTTTTCGTCGATAAATGAAAACCTATTGCCACGATTCTCCGGATTTCCTAGAGGTGTGAACTTGTTATTGACTGGCACTCAATATTGAATATCTGCGTCTTTGGTGGGCTTTTTAAGAGGTTGTTCTTTTGGATTGCTATCTGCATGACATGTTCTACCGATGGTTACACTTACGAACACTATTTCAGTTCGTCAGTTCAGTGGTGTTGAAGTCTTATGCTGTCGATGCTGTCGATGCTATCGATGCCAGTGGTTGTCGATGTCAGGGGGTTGTATTTCATGCTGATGGGTGGAGTTTACCTCCATGGTGCTCTCTGGGTTGTAGAGAAGCGCCATTGATTCTTCTACGGCTTGGCCGAGGCGAAGGCCTGCCGAGGCGGCTTCACTGTTTATTGCACTGTGCACTTGACGATGAAATCGTGTGACTGAAGCACTATAGAAAAACACTACACTATATTACAAAGCACTATTAGTATATAAGACACTACTAGACTGGGTAGACCGCGAGAGTTGAGTGATAATACCGCTCGACACTCTGGCTGAATTCCCGTCAGCTGCGCTGCTCGGAGCTCCACTGGGGACGACTGTTCCGACTGAGGCTCGAAACGAAGTGTGTCATGATGACTACTAACTTATTTACGCTCACTCCCAGCTGATTCACAACAACAAACTGCCAAGCCGAAATACCCAGTAGAATCGATAATTCAACGTAACTATCGATTAAACATTCAATTTGAGAAGTCGACACGGGTTTTCAGGCGTTGCCAAACGTTGTTTGTGGAGTAACGCCGACGTAGTTACTCATCGCTTACTCAGCGATTATTGACATAAAATTACTCTTCGCTTACACTGAAAGTAGTAACTTGCGAAGTAAATACGTTACTCCTGGCTTAAACCTGATCTTTATTTGTAAGGTGCGTTTATTAGTAAGGCGATTTGTGTGTTAATCGCAAACATTAAAAAACGGGTTGTAGAAGCAATATTAGGACAATTTCAGGTTCAACATTCTGGCATTTATCGGATAAAATATGTCGGACGATTTTGCTCGCAATGACAGATAAATCATTAATCATTTGCGATTAGCAGGCTTAGGCCATTGCAGATGGTCTTGGTACTGGATGGTCTCGACTCTCCAGTTTATTTCGGGCGAATGGAACCGACAGAACCAAACGAAACAGATATTCATCCAACAAGCCTTTATTTTTGGAGGCAGTCAATAGAGGTCGGGCAGGTTCGTTATGAAAATTTGCGTTTACCAGCTCGTGCTTGAATCAACCGAAAAACTTCCAACATTGTTGGATCGGAATTTCATCCTAAATGGGCTTCACTATGACCGCCGTCACATCATATAAGATATTTGATATGACATAAGAAACATGTTTGTAAAAGAAACATCGCATTCCTATTGCAATAGTGAAGTTAAGTTCACATTTGGCGCAAACACTCAGAAGCACATTCCATCACATTTTTCTAAAATGATCTGCTATAATTTCTCAGAATTAATCTAAGGCCTTTCACACGGCTTCAGGTCCATAAACGAACAAAAGGCTTTAATCTACGTCCGTGTTAATGCCTTGGTTACACCAATTAATTTAACTTAGTTTGATACCGTTCTGTTTAGCTTGTTCTTCATAACGCATCGCATGCAATGCAATCCTGCCTTCACTCTAGTGCGTGTTTCCAATAGTTTGAGAATTGGCAACATTTTCAAAAAGAGTGTTCATCCGCCTTCACTCTATCTTATTCGTACTATTCAGGCCAGTGTAAACCGTCTCATCGATTTATATTTTTTTTACTGAATATCTTTGTTACCAATTTCCAATGAGTTTTAATCGAAAGCAAACTTTCCATCCTCTGAACGTGTGAAAGGTGTCCATGCTTTCTTTTGAGAAACGCGAAAGAATCCAAATATAATGAATTAGTTTCAATTTCGGCGGAAGAAAACAACAAATATTTGATTGTTATGTTTTCATAATGCGCAAACCTACTGAATTCTCGAATTTAATGCGTCACTGCTAACGACACGGCTGGCATCATGCGACAGAAAGGCTCCAAGGAAAAGGTCGTTCTTCATTAAATATTTGGTATTCACCAGCTACGTTACGGAACAGGAACTTTTTATGCTCTTGGAATGTATTGTTGTACTTTGAATATTCTATACATGTTGTTGAAGTATTCGTAAAAACTGGTTTTGTCACAATATTTCATTTATTTTAGTGTCGTAAGAGTATTTTATTTCTTGTTATTGAGCTGGGCATGCAACTTCCATTATGCGTGATATTGTTTACCAGACTTTTTCTCCTGTAGGCTACTAGTTGATTATATTTGCTGCCCGACTGCTACATTATTGTGCTTCTCGCCAACTTCTGTAATGTTATTTTTCTCTCGGAAAAAGAATGTGATTTGCTGAGTTTGTGAGATTAAAAGACGGCGTTGTTTAAGAGAAGGAAACTAACCAGGAATACATACTCACATGACACTAAATATTATAAAATGGTATTTTATACTCAGAAAACCATATTTTAAGCAGTGAATTCCGTACGTGATTACATGAAAATATTTATTCTACAGGGAAATAAAAAATCCACAGAGAATATTACAACAGAATCGTATTTTGCATTTAAAAAGCGATATTGATTTGACCAAACACAAACACTGTAATATCTTTCGGTGTCCATGGCGCCATTAAAACCAGTAATTTGGAAACATAAGAACAATCACTTGCGTGAAATTGCTGTCCAAAAAAAACTGCTGCATAAACAACACAAAAATATATTTGGAATCACACTTTCCATAAATACGTTTACCGCAAGGAATAAACCGAAATCACAGGCGTGCTGCTTTTGTCTCAAACTCGAAACATCCGTTCGCTTTCCGAAACACGTCTTCAATCGCGTCCTCTTGCAACGCATAAACCCACCTCACTTGTTAACGCCAGGCGGCGGTAGGGCACGCCTAGCGATTAACGCACCCTTTGCATCGGCCCCGTTCCACCCCTACCGCCGCGATCCGCATCTGTGAGAGCGAGCAGCGTGAGCGGCCGATTGAGGGGGACGAGCCGGCGAGCGCTCTCTCCGCCAGCGACACGGCAGCTTCGATCCCTATTTACAGGTGCGGCCCGACGGGAGACTCGGAGGCCATTCGGAACGCGGCATTGGCGGCGACTGCGGACATTATGGGGCCATGGAAACGCGAGCGGCGCGCGATCCGGCTTGGCGAAATGGCTGCGCGCTGTAAGCACATTGCGAGGATTGCGCCGACAATCCGTGAAGGAGCCGTAAAAAGGGCTTCCTCTCGCGCGCGCGCTCGCAGGAAAGCTGCCCGCCAGCCACCTCCGTTCACACTCGCTCATCACACCTTATAGTTGATAGCCATGTCAGAGTACTGTTGGAGTGACTGCAAAACCTATATTCACATGCTTCTCTTGTCCTATTTATTTCCTTCAGGATGGATTTAATTCATTTCCTTGAGGAAGTTTTCCTCCTCACAACTGACGACTTCCATGATACGGAACGTTTTTTCTCTCCAAAGACAAATTAAGTGAAATTTAATAATTCACTTGACCAAAAATTACAAAACAAATACAGAAGGTAAGATAACATCCTAAGTAGAGCGTCCTTACAATAGACAGCTATTTCAAACAAAACCTTTAACACCAGAAATATTTCTAAGACTTCTCTAAAGACACGCGTCACCGACAAATAGAAAGAAAAAGTCACACAGTAAGTAACATTTCGTTATTTCATGTTACAATCCTGAACTAGCTATCATTACAATTTTAAAATTTCGTAATGGTTAAGTATAATGGATTTTTACAAGTAAACAAATTTTTTTGTCGGATGGTATCCGTTCACCCAAGCAAACAGGCTCCATGCGTTCTTCCAAAATCTTCCCTCAGTTACCGGTGCATCTCATTGTCAGTTCAATGTAGGTAAAGAGTTCCCATAGAACCTCGTCTACGCAATGGACTGCCCCTTTCACATCTTCCTCCGTAATATGCCCGATATTAGATAATGAAATACTCTTGCCATCAACTGTCAACAATATGTTTTCCCTCACTTTAATATTCGCACTGCATCATTTAATGGGAGGTCGCCGTAGCCACCCACTTTTATTTCTTTTCGTCTGAAAATGATCGCTCCTTACAACTGAAAGGTCATATGGTTGAGCGTTGTATAACGAGCTCATTCTGCAATAAATAAAAAAATAAGAGAAAAAAGAGGTTTCATGATTATCTCGTTTTATTTAAAGGACCAGCACAGCGCAGCGCCTTCCCTCGCCTTTGAGGCGAGCGATTGTCATCGACCGCAGCGCGTTCGTGCCTGCCCGGGGACAAAGGAGGGATTTGTTGTGGCAGCGCTCGCGTTCAACACCGGAATAAATCTCTGGCACCTAAGTTAGAGAGGATTGCATGTGACGGTATGGGTGGACATGCTCCAATTCAATCTGCTTGTCGTTACTACAGTGAGCCTTGTTTTGTTTGTAATAATTTTCTCATTAGAAGGAGCACTCGAGAATAGTGTTTCTCTGCTGATTAACCTCAAATGAGGAGAATTAATAAAAGTGTGGTAAAATATGGGTGAGGAAAACAAGAAGAGTAAACATAAAAAAACGAAATTCTTCTGGGTTATTTCCTTTTAGAATAATGTTTGCTGCTCTTAAAAAAGGTTTGTTTCTATTTTCAAATTCACTTCCATAAATGTTGTAGATTCCTTTTATTTATACTGACCAAGCCCCATTAAACTACCTTCAGTATATCATCAGTGGTCGTTAAGAATTCGTCATATAATGTTATAGAGATATATTGGTATTCCAATTTTCTTTAATTTGAATTTTAATTCGTCTTGCCACACTCGACCAAACGCCTGGGCGACGTCTAGGCAAACTGCAAGTAGGTGAAAACCAGATTGAAATGAAAAGTGAATTTGTTCTGTTAATATTAATAACTGATGATTTCTTGAGTAGTTTTCTCTGAAGTCAAACTGGAAAGAAGGAAGCACGTTGATATCGAGAATGATTATTTTCGTGTTTTTGATACAGGGTTTTCGAATATTTTTGACAAAATGGGAATAAAACACATTGATTTGGAACTTGAACGAAGATTTACATTTTTAAGGCTTTGGAATAGGTATAATTGTAGAGTGTTTCCAAGAATTAGAATAAGCTTAGGTAAGCAAGACCTGGGCTGGGCAGATTCATTAAGATGTTTGCAGGAATTCTCTCATGGTCTAGTAATTTTTTTTAGGTAATTTTCTTGATTAATTAAAAAATTCGTTGGGTAATGTAATAGAAATTCGATTTGATACATCAAAATTTGATGACTGCACAAAATGCGTTATTATATGTGCACTAATAGCTCAGCTTTTTCATAAAACGTCTGTGGAATTTTTTGTTACTTTTTAATAACGGAATATTGCTTGACTGACCTAGAGATCGACGTTGCTTTCCAAAGAGTAGAGTCTTGAGAATAAAGATTTGAAACATACTTTTTGTAACTTTCTAATTATAACATTTGTAAGATTTACAATGAACATTGTCCGTCTGTCTGCCTGTCTGTCTGCCTGTCTGTCCGTCTGTTTGTCTGTCTGTCTGTCTGCCCGCCAGTCCGTCTTTGTGTCCATCAGTCCGTCCGTCTGTCTGTTTGCATGTGTATTTGTACGTCCGTCTGCCTGTGCGACTGGCTGTCCGTCGGTCTGTTCGTCTCTGTGAACACTAATAGCGCCTAAACCACACGTACGATCGTTTTGAAATTGAAGAAACCACTGTCGATCTGGCTCTGCTTGAAGCTTAGAGGTTTTGAAAAAAATATTTTATATTTGGGGGTTCTTTAAATGAAGCCGGACATTTTCAAAATTTTCTCAAAAATGGCTCCAAAGTTTCTCTTTAAATTTCTTGAAAGAATTGAGTGAAATACACTTATAAAGGTGGCATATGTCCAATTTTCACTGTTAACTCTGAATTTTCGAAAATTGCAGAAGTTTGAATTTTTTCGGCCTCTTCCAACAACTATAAAATTGAATACACAGGTTTTTCCTTGAAATGAAAATTACTGTTTATAAATTAGTTAGTTCTATCATTAAGATCATGTAGATTTTTTGGAAATTTTAGTAGTTTTAGTGTAATAGTGTATGCAATAATTGCAATTTCAAAAAGAAAACAAAAACAAGATTTTCTCAAAAACAGCTCCAAATTTTTTCTTTAAATTTTTCGTAGGAGTAGTACCAAATGTACCCTTTACGGCGACTTGCAAAACATATTGCTCTTTGGTTGTTGTTGTTTTTTTTTCAAAAATTACAAAAATGTAATTTTTTGACTTGTCTCACATCGTTAATATTTATGTTAGTGGCGATTTCTTCACTTTATTGTATTTATTACATGTGACTTAAATATTGTCAAATAAAAGCTCCTCAAAAACTCAAGTTTTTTGTTAAACTGAGTTGAGAAAATGCCAAACATATTTACTTTGGGCAACGATACGTAGATGGCAGGTGGCCAGAGAATTGCGCAAGACCTTATAGCCACTACACGCCAAGGAAATTGGAAAAATTTGCTACATGAAAGTCTGTGCCATTCCGTTGCACCTCTAGTTTTTATTGCAATAGTTTTGGTATGATTATAGTCTTTGGATCTTGAACTGGCCTTGGGAGACGTTTTCGCTGTTCGACACCAACAACTGCATGGCACAGTCTATCTAATTTGAATATACATTGCCACCTATTTTCTTTTAGTATTATCGCTGAAGCGACGGGAATTGGCTAATTTTTTTTTAATTTGTTGCGTCTACAACTCGACGCAACGCGTCTCCAAGCCCTTTAAGGGGCGTTGAGCGCTTTGCGCTGGGGAGTACTCCTCCATTAATGTGAGCTATTGGAGAGTAATCCTCCATACTTATTCATTATTATGAAGTTATTCACTTTCACAACTTGAATGTTTTTCGATTTAAGTTCTGCGAGAATTTGATCTTCAGTAACGGATACAATATTTGTTTGGATAATGGGTCTGCATAAGTATGGGGTTTTTTAGTATATTAATATTTCTTCTTGATTGTCAATACATGTTTGTAAATAAAAGTATCCAAAGTTTTTTATGACAATCATTTATTTCAGCAATTTCACAACGTTTCGTAACTAGTTTTGTTACATCATCAGGTTCTTAGTGAGGGAACTACTATCCCATTGAATTACCTCTGCAGTAGAACAGTCGAGGAAACATTACGAAATTAACTCACTCTCACTCAGTTGATATCACATAACTTATGTTTTTGGTATCTGCTTCAGTTCTGAAGTTATTGAGGGTTACAATGGGGGTCAATATAGTTGTCATCGATACAAGGTTTTAGACAGAAAATGTCGAAAACGTTTTTGCTATCAGCTTCATTTCCGAAGTTTTTGAGGGTTACATACACATCGTCTCGTAAGTTGTACACTTTACCAATTTTCCTGCTATCAGCTTCATTTCCGAAGGTTTTGAGGGTTATATACACATCATCTCGTAAGTTGTACATTTTTCTATAACAGTGTTTACTGCAAAGAGTTCACTTGTGTGTGTGCAGCATTCGAGGTTATTTTGCCGCTTAATGACGGCAATAATCACACTATTCGACAGCAAGCTCGTCTAGAGTGGCTTTTAAAATATTCAAGTTTCTAAAAAATGAAACACCTTTTTGCAGAGAAAATTATGTCCAACAGAACTTATAAAAGAATGGATGATAGATCCAAGTAGAGTAAGTCAATAAGAACGTACATGACTCAAGGGACAATTCCGAGAATAATTTCATTTTTGAATACTACCCTACAATTTATTTCGAAAAGTAAAACATGAAAATTGTTTTATTAGCGGTTGAAATTTTCTTTAGGCTACATTCCTGAGTCAAACGTCACATAAATTTTACTGCATACACAGTGGCCCCACTTACCATGAACTCCTTTTATAGGAGGATGAAAATCTTGGAGGATGGAAAACACATATAAACATTCCTCTTTTGAGATATGAAGTAAGACAAGGGGTCCTTAGTGGGGGGTAACAACCTTGTTGATGTGTGTATGGATTTAGTATAAGATCGTTTAATGAAAGAACAAATTTATTAATGGAACAACTATAATTGCTATTAGATAACCATTCATTGAGCACCATATCACATGAAGTTTGAAAAATACTATAATCTGCTTCCCACATCAAGTTATGTTAATCAAATATCGTGAATGATTAATGGTTGTAGACTTTAACATTCTCTTAATTTCATGTTCATAATCATGATCCTTTCATAATTGAAATAATCACACGTGTGAATTCCTTTCATCATGAAATACAATTTAACAATAGAGAAAATCAATAATTACTTTACTGATAATGTCTTACAATACTACAACAAACAACTTCAATATTGATACTATTTAAGTTCCGCACTAGCGTATAAGATACAATGTCAATCTGTTGCTCGTTTTAATTACACAAGCAACCATTTTAAATTCTTCTTTAAGTTGGATATTTACATTATAAGCTATTATCCATCTAGCTAATCATCCTCCTAACAATATTACATTGATATTTGTTTTTCAGTCTCAGTTGTCTTCCTCTGCGTTGACATCGCTCGGGAGCGTCCGGTTCCACTCGGGCACGTCCGGATGGTCACATGAACGACGAACGAAGAAGCTCGCTTCTCCCCGCCAGCACCACCGCCACAACCGGCCGAAACAGTTATCTTCGAGCGCATAGACGACAGAACACTGTAACGGACAAACGAATTTCTATTTCGTTAGCGCACAAAGTTGTGGTGCAATTAAAGGGGGAAAGGAATATACGATGAATGAATCCAGTGGATCGAGAAGATAACATTTTTATTTTTTTTAATAATTTATTTCTTCTCGTTCGACATTTCTGTCTCTGAAGGATTTTGCAAATATTACATTTTATATTATAACATTTATTCATGGGTGATTTGATTTTGTGTGCATTTGACAACAATGCTCTAAAATTTGTTATACGTAATTGACGATTAAAATCGTGACACCGGAGAGTCTAGCATTTCCAATTTTCTGATAAAGCTAACGTTTGTGCATTTTCAATCAGGCATTGACCGTGCACGGTATAAGAAAATGTGAGGCTTAAAATTTTCCTTTAAAGATTAACTATCAGTAAGCAAATTCTGAGTAATTTCTACAGTTTATGAAGTATCTACTACAGATTAGAGCTGTGAAGTGCCGTTTGTGAATAAAGCCCGAACTATCAAGTGTTATTTCTTTCCGTGTTGAGTTTGTATAATTTTTTGATTTGTGTGCATTGTATGCCCATTGACTTCAAGAACATATGTACCACGTTTCCATGATTTATGTGTCTTGGATGTCTTTCTCACCACTCTCGTAACCTCGCAACGTTTAAGGATATTGAAATGCAGTTTTTGATGAACAATGTGGAATCATGGGACAACTAACATGTAGACAAAGTGTTTTCAATGTTTTTAGCTTTCAAGAAATTTAATTATCTTTGATTTATTAAATGAAACTATAGATTTTTCTCAAAAGCTAATGTTTTTATAATATTTTTTTTATTATGAACACCATTGTGTTTACACGTCAAAACGAGTCTGAAAAGACCAATCATTAACTTTTCTTTTGATATCTCTAATTCTTAACTATATATCAGCTAAATTCAGTCCAATAGCATCCTTTAGTTGGTTCGGTTGTTTAAATTGGACACTATCACTTGTTCAATGCTCTGCTATGATGACAACACTAAACAAGTTCAAATGGTTTGGTCCTCTTCATTCTTCGAAACAGATGTTTGTTTTCCAGCAATTGAAGGATTTCTGCGTTTTCATGTAGGCGAAGCCTTTCTTCATGCTTCTTGGCGAACCTTTTAATTTCTTCTTTAATTGCTGGTTTTCTAAGATCCCTGTGGATATCAGCATTTCTTATAAACCATGGTGCTTTCACCATTTCTCGCAGAACTTTGCTTTGGTAAGTTTGTATTATTTTGATATGGGTATATTTGGCACACTCCCTTAGCAAAATTCCATAAGGCTTTAAGAATCTGATTATATAAGTGTTTGAGTATATAATGATAAGTTACGTATCTTCCTATTAGTCATTTACACTGACGAAATTTTATATTGAGTTCTTCCTATTTTTTCTTGACATATTCTTTTTATTTCAGTTTAGTGTTCAATGGCGTACCCAAGTATTTTGCTTTATTTTCATAAGGAATAATCTTTCCGTTTATAATTAGGGTAGAGGATTGTTTGATCCTTTGTCGGTATAATTGGCGTGTACAGATTTTTCTTCATTTTGCTTTATTTTCCATTTTGTGGTCATGTCATAAACGGCGTTACTAACTTCTTGTAGCCGTCAGGTAGAGCTAATCTCGTCTCAAGCTGTGGTGGGGACTGGCATGGAAGGCCGAGGCGTTGTTGAAAGTGGTGGGGCTGGGCGGAGAGTCGTGACGGGGTGTAGAAGGGGGGTGAGCACGGACCTGATGCGGGGTCGTGGAAGGAGCGGCGGGAGAGTGTGGGCGGGGGCGTGGTGGGGAGTGGAGGGGGGGGGGGTGGGGTTTAGCCGTGGGAAGTGGCGAGTCGAGGCGGAAGTGTGGCGGAGACGTGGTGGAGGCACGCCGCGTCGAGCCGGATAAAGCACGGTTTGATTGATTTTTTGATTTATTCGTGTTTTCGGGCACGTCAGCTTCTCTGGTCATTAGTTTCATTAGTGTAGTGCATGCTTTTTCTCGGGAGATGGCGGTGATCTTCCCCCGCTGGATGGCGAGATCCGGCGCCGACTTACCGTCGGCTAGTGGGGTTTCCCCCTAACCAGGACTCTCCCACCAGCGGGGCACCACCCCAATCGGGACAAGCTCTAAGCTTCCGACCGGTCTCCCGGAATATGTGGTAGTGTAGTGCATGTCAGTGTAAGCGTGTGTTTGTAAGGGAGAGGATAGGACAAGGAAGAGGAAGATCAGATCGCGCGCAGTCCGTGGCCCGTTTCGTAGGGTGTTCGTCATTCGCCTAGTGTTGATCGGAGAAACCATACTGCCGCTCAGAGCAGCCAGCCCAGCGACTGAATTCGACCTAGCTGAAAACCTAGTGTCGAAAATCCTACCGCCGTGAGGACTCGAACCTAGGACCACCCGGTCAGAGGCGCTGCAGTGACATCAGTTGATGCATTGAGGTACCGCTCCCAGTGGATGCAGCGAGGGTGGTGGGGGCGCATAGTGAGGGGGCGGCTCACAGGGGGGATGCGACAGCCTGGGGAATTGCATTAATAACCGCGGCGAAATGAAAAACGGTTGTCTTCCGCGTAGATTGGTGGATCCCGTCCGTGTAATAAACAGGGCAAATAAATCACGGCTGGCTCCTTAAGCGCCTTCTGCATTCCACTGCCTTCGACGTTGTCCCTGCAATTTAAACGCAAAGTTAGTGTCACCTTTGCACTATTGAGGATGTTCATTGTGCAATCTGTAAAGTGCGTATCTAGTTTAAGTGGGATCAAATAAATGTCAAGAAAGCTTTCTAAGAAGTTGTTCTGTGGAGGACCTGGTTGCCAAGACCAAAGGGCAGGGCGGTGGGGATGAGGAGGTATTTTAGATAAAATATTTGTTATGTTTACCGCTTATGAAAACTTATGTGATGTAGGCATGGTTTAAGGTGGAGTAGATCATTAGGAATATATCTTTGAGCTTCGTTGATTCATTGCAGAAAGAGCAATGGAATACCTGTAACTTTCCTATAAGAGTTTTAACTGCAAAAGCTCATCTCTCCCGAACCGTGCCGCGCGGCCGGAGGGCCGTCACTGATAAAGGCGCATTTTCCTCCTGCTTCGACAGCTTTTATTTCTGTCAGATTTCAACTGACTTCCTAGGGGGCTTCTGCAAATTGAAAATAAATTGCAGAACCGTTGCACAACTACCCAAACCGTTTCTTTCCCCAAATCTGTCACGAGAGAGTCCACAAATGAGGAGAAACTTTGGACTTGCATTTGTGATCTCACATATTCTGCGCGCGAGTATGCGATCTGCTAAAAAAATATTGTGATTCATAACGTTTCCGTTCTTATGAAATAAACTCTCTGAAAATGTTTTGAGAAATCATTTCAGGTATAAAGCTTACGAAATACATTTTATGATGGAACGTTATGAGATCCTCTTTTCCTTTCTATGACTTGTCAACAATCACAGAGTTTAAGAAAGGAATATTGTTTAAAATATTTTATTATTTAAAAATAGAAGTTTTAAGACTTACGTTATACAAGGCTGAAAGAATATATAACATTTTCTGAAATACGAATAACAAAAAATAGTGATGCTATTTCAGAACATACTTCTTTAGTAACAGTTACGTAATATATATTTAACACAGTTTCTGCATGAATCTGCCTCTCAGTTATCTTTCTTTGTAAAACTCACGACAAATCGAAGAACATTTGGTCCGAAAACTAAACATTTTCAAGCAAATATCAACACAAATTCAACAGTTAAAACTGCATATCACACAAGAAAAAATCATGTCCCAACCAAGAGAGGGAATTCACAAAAGTAAATAAATCCCACTTATCTTATCTTGTCGCCGTTCAACAACGAACTTCTCAAATATCAGTCACTGCACTGTTGCTCAAAGCAGCGTGCGATGGTAATAAAAAATTAATGTTAAATAAAAGTTCGCACAGATTTATGGTTCTAACTTTGTCATGTTTTTCATGTTACATTTAAATCGCATTTTTAAGAAACAAAACCTCATTGGGCTAATTTCAATTACGGTTTGCGAATTACGTGATAGAAATCAATCCATTGAAAATACAAATACATTTCTGGCAACATGGACAAAAATATGGATAAAGAATTAGGTTTTAAATAATTTCTAAAATGTTTCTGTAATTTGTATAATTTGTAAACATATAAGAAAATCTCAAAGGTACGAAACAAAGAAATACGAAATATGCTCTTGTTCTAACTTACGTACTATGCAACTGCCTCCAAGCATTCTCATATTACGTTCACGAAGCCTGAAAAATTCGAAGCGGGCGACTGTTTGACAACAAATTACCCAAAAAATACTCATATTTTTGAAAAATTGAACATGACCTTATTTGAAGATCTGTTTTTGATGAACACATTTCGTTAAAAAGATATCTTCACAATTGTAGTTGTAGGAAGACGCAGACAAAATTTTTAACATTTGCAGTTTTTGAAAAAATGAAGGATATCAACAAGCATGAGAGTCGTACAAATTTCTTAGGCATCCTTTACTCTATCTGAAGTCAAAATGTAACCAAAAATTTTAAAAAAAAGGAAAGGAAAAAAAATTGGCTATCATTGCACAAAATTACGCAAAAAGCACTCATATTTTGGAAAAATTGAGCATGTCATTATTTGAAGATCTGTTTTCTAAGAACACACTTCATTATGAAAAATATCTTTATTTTTATCTTTAAAAATATATTTGTTAGAAGACGCCGAAAAAAATTTGAATTTTTGCAATTTTTAAAAAATCAGAATTTTTATCGAAAATGGGTCCTGTCCCCACTTTTTTTAATGATGCTTACACATTCAAATTTTTGTACAGTAACGTCTTTAAATTATGGTTTCGATTTCCCCATACACTTCAACCCTTCAGAGTTATCAGGATAATACACATATCGAAACCATAAGTGAAATTTAAACTGTTGAACCACGCCCACATCCGGTGCATGCATTTATAAAAATAATGGTATCTCAACGTTTAGAGCGCGTAAATCAAAAATGTAAATTGCATTTTGAAGAGTAAAAATTAAATTATTTTTAAAGCATAAAAACAAAAATCGATTTTTTGAGGGGTGGATCCCCTCCAGCTCCCCTTAACTTCGGTTACTGGACAGACCCTAGCCACGCAGAACAGTTGCGAAGGCAGGCTGCCGCCACTTGGCTACCGGCGGTATTTCTGCCATCAGTTTAAAATACTACATAATTATTTAAAATCAATAAAATGATAATAATCTGACTGTTCACATGGGCTCTATAACCATTAGAGTTGGTCAAATTTCCGAGAACGTTCGCTCACTAAGCAGTGTTTAGTAATTGTGACATGAAACGTAGATTTCGCCGAATAATTTTATCTACGAAACAAATATAGTACTGTGACCATTCGTTTTTCCACCAATCAGGTAAAACGTGTCACAAAAATCAGGCCTGTGTCCAGATGGGTATTTAAACGAGTTTGAATGCGCGCCCAAAAACAAAAACCGGAGTGCAAAAATGTAACGGGAGAGTTCGCTAATGTAGCAGAAAGGAAGGAATGGGGCATAATGCATTGCAACAGTATTTTGAGAGCGAACTGTTGACCAGACATGACGTATAGCAAGATCGACAGACGATACCAGATAAGACGATAGCTAATACTCGAATTCTCTTTATCTTTTCCTGTTTTTTATCTTTTTGTCTTGACGTTCTGTTCCGTTATTACGTTGCTGTTATGTGGGATTTCATTGCATCTGGGTAAAATTCTTGGACGAATCCCTACGCAAGCGAACGCGCGACGGCCCGGTTACACATTTTATAACAGACACGAGCCGACCCTTCAAGGTCAAAAGACACCGCGGAACTGCTGGGAGACGACGCGAGGCCATTTCAACCAGACGACCCCCTAGGAAAATATGTATATTGTCAAGTAAGAACGTTCCAGATGGAATCATTTTATTTTGGACTTTTGATCACAATTTCTGTAGTCCAGGAAGAGACGTAAGAAAATTCGATATCGCATGTGAAGTTTTTTTTTTTAACTTTGTTCTGAATCACGAATCAATCATTCATACATTTCAATTTTTGAAAAATTAGACCAAAGAATTTAATTTGTGTATAGTAACACAAGAAATTGATAAGTGTATTTGGAAA